>CM030844.1:10980582-10988082 GCA_018105865.1 Metaphire vulgaris
TCGTCTTATCACGGCGCTATAAAAATGTTCTCAACAACAACAATAATAATAATAATAAAGCAATAATAATAATAATAATAATAATAATAATAATAATAATAATAATATATAATAATAATAATAATAATAATAATAATAATAATAATAATCATCTCCAATAATAATAAAAATAATACTATTTTAATAATAATAATAATAATAATAATCCGGTAATAATAATAATAATAATAATAATAATAATAATAATAATAATAATAATAATAATAATAATAATAATAATAATACCCTAATAATAATAATAATAAAAAACAAATGGTTGGCCCCTATGATTAGAATTTGAATGTGTGCGGCCCCCACTTGCCAAATAAAGAGGTATGTGTCCGGTAGTTCTAGACTCTAGATGCCCTGAACTCTCCAGTCTCCACAGTCTACGCCGTTTGATTAGGCCAAATAGAACGCATTATATTACCTGCATGCTAAACTGCACTATGACAACTTGACAAGCAATGCAAATAAAACGACGTACACCCCAAAATTTCCAACCTTCCGTGGGCCTTGTACAGCTAAAAAATTATAACAACCTATCCCCATCCAGCTGTCGTAGGCCTCAAGCAGAAAGGATAAATACTATCCGCAAATCGAAGTCTGCAGTCGATTAAATACAAAATTCATAAATATTCTCATTATAACATGAATGACTCATTATCCGAGAACTACGATATGTCCTAATATCGAGCGTAAAGCGACAGAGAGAAAAAAATAGAGAAAGTGAGAGAAAGCGAGTAACAGAGAGAGACAGGGAGAGAGACAGAGCGAGAGAGAGAGAGAGAAGGGAGAGATAGGGAGACAAAAAAGAGAAAAAGGTATAGAGAAAAGGAGAGTGGGGGGAGAGAAAGAGAGGGAGAAGCAGAGAGGGAGAGAAGTAGGTAGGTAGGTAGAGAGAGAGAGAGGGAGAGGGAGAGAGAGGGGGAGAGAGAGAGGGAGAGAGAGGGGGAGAGAGAGGGAGATGGAGAGAGAGAGAGGGGAGAGAGAGAGATAGTCTACCTGAACTCGACATGTCTATTGACGAGTGTAACGGAGAAGAAGTCCGAGCGTGCATCCGGATGATCTGAGCTGAAGAGCAGCAGTCCGTTGTTTCTGTCCGGACGGAACTCAATGTCGACGGTGAATTCCTTGAACGCTCCGCGAAGAACGGCGAACGCGATGTATCCGGTTCCGGAAAACTTCGGATATTTGACGACGACGTCTGCAGAACAACGGAAACGGTCGTCGAGTGAGACAGATTTCGTCGCTTCGTCAATGTAACGAAGCGACACACGGCAGCTTCTGCATGGCCAAATGGCTCAGTGATTCGTCGTTTAACGTTGGGCGGCTTTCGATCGCTAAAACTCCCTTTCTGCCTCCTCCTCCGCCGGCCGCCGTAAAATGCGCTTTTTGTGCACAGCAGCACTTTTCAATTTACGACGAACGCAGAGGATTTAGATTTTAGAGCATTTACACGACACATTATTCGTATTCCTTTCGCGAAACCCTATCTGCTGCTCTACGAATCTCTATTTCAGCAACGTACACAGAAGCACCTACCGGAGATATTTTGACACCCCCCTAACACCCCAACCCCCCAACTCCCCAATCTGAGACCGACATCCCCAGCACCCCTACCTGAGAGCCGGATGACCTTTTTTGCTTGTCAGACTGTTTCTGCAGAGGACCCCCATAATATACCCTACCAACACCCTCCCCAATTGAAAATCCTAGAAATAACCTTGGCACCGACCATTTTTCCAAGCGAAAATAATTGTAACATAAAATAAACAGAGCAATTAAAACAAATAAACAGAAAATATTAAAACCGCGGGATCTTAGGAACCGCTGAATCAACAACAGGCGTTCAACCAAAGTCCCATCCTGGTCACTGCCATGCCAGTGTTTATTCTAGGCCTTCTCTGGGGGAATTACCCCCCCCCCCTCAGTTTTAAAATCCCCTCCCCAAATTTTTTATATGTTGGCTGGGGGATGGAAATTTCCCCCTCCCCAAAGTGTGGAGACTCAGATCTTGTCCCCCCCAACATTTCAAAATCCCCCAAATGTCAAGGTGGCTAGAATAAACACTGCTGCCATGCAGAGGATCGACATTTCTACTGACCTTTTTCGCAGAGTTGACCTTTAGTTCCGAGCTGACACTGGCACCTCGCACTGACGACACTGCCACCGCCATAATCTTCGACGCACTGACCACCGTTGGCGCACTCCAGCTCCTGACAGTTCCTCCCGACTGGCGCACCACTTCTCTGATGATCTGTCAGACCGTCGTTGTTGTCCTTGTCGGTGACAACTGTCGACTGAATTGTTTCCTTTCGATGGCCGTTTATGCGACTGAAGTTCGAACCGTCGTGCACCGAATCCGACTGGAGAGAATCTGCGTATGAATACGGAAGGAACTTCACTCTGCTCTTGTGCTGATAAGTATTTTTATTCTTCCGCCATCCTTTGTGCACGTATGTTCCTACTCTTCCCTTGTTTTGTTCAGATTTCTTTTGCTTCGCTGCCCCTGTGACGTCATCCGAGGTCCTTCCTTTGACGTCCGAACTGTCATTCTTGTTCGTGTTCTTTAGTCTTTTGATCCTTCCGTTTCCTGTAATCCGGGTCTCAACAAATGCCGACGCACGGAGCGGAAGCGTTGCATCGGAACTATTTGTCGAACTAAGTATTCCATCGTTGATATTTGTTGTAATTTCGAGAGGATTCGTTTCCAAAGGATTCGTTGTCGAATCAGGAAAATCGCCTTTCAAAAGTAATACATTTCAACGACCGTGACAAAATCCAAAATCCATTCTTCATCGTGAAATGCAGACAATCGACCAATTACATAGAAAAAGGTCAACTGTTTTCCGCCAAAAACATACTAGTGCCTAATTCGAGTAATCTAATAGACGGTGAGTCTTTAAGACACGGCTCATCCTCTCGATCGACTTTGTAGCCGTTTGAACTCAGAATAGATTTTTGAAAAGACCGTGTGTATTTTGTGGTTTGAAATGGCTCGCCATTTTTGTGGCATTTCGAACTCAATAGAATAAAATTAAGACGGAATACGTTGACAAGCCCCGTATGATTCGACGCAATAAAGATGGAGACACAAGAAAATGTAGCTCTAATTCGTTTCATCGATCCTCCAAATTTATGCATATCCTTAACCTACTATAACTACAGTCAAACAGGAAATTGACTGCATAATATTTGTATCGTCCTATTAAACCTACGATGCAAGGAACCAGTTATCTCAAGACAATCTTAGCCTAGAATAAAAGCAATTTAGACCCTAACGAATATAGTGATAAATTGATAATGACTCTTCTCTGTAGAGATGTAGGCCTGTACCTACATGCAAGAATATCCACATGCAGTTATACTTGTGCGAATATAATACATCCGTCTAACGTCACACCATTTCTATTTCGACAGCATTTATGAACCTCAATCACTAGCTATAAATGTCATGCATTCGACTCTTATTGAAGTCAACCTGGCTCAGCACGATAAAATACGACCCGGTTTGGGCATTTCCTTCCTAGATATGGCTTTAATCGAGTTCGACTGCGAAGCGTCCTTATCAACGGGATGAAAACTCCGGCCAGTTATTTCGGACGTAAAGGTCGATGGATCGATATATCGATCGATTGATTATACATAAACTTGGACTGCGATTTCGATTCTGAGTTTTTAAAAACGTTTTTCAATTTCCTAAGCAAGATAATTAATTACGAGTGTTCGCAGACCAGAGAGAATTTCCGTTTCTGTTCGAACGAGTGGAACGCAGTAAGTCAAGAAAAAGACAACCGGTCACTTTCGACGATCAATTATTAATTATTTTCCCTTCTCGTATCTTTTCCTTCTGAAGGCGCTCATCCAGAACCGATTCACCGATCCGTATAACTGCGCGAGGCCAAAATTAACAACTCCTACGCACCGACGGCATGTGCGTAGCCAGGAATTTGATTTTGGGGGATATAAATATGTTTTCGGGTGGGTGGGGTAGGGGTATATATTGCTAACTATACTATATATATATATGTTATATATATATACTGTATTCAGTGGCGGTTCCATGTGGGGAATGAGTGAGGATGCATCCCCCACCGGACTTTCGGACTTACTTTTTTTGCTTGTGAAACCTACTTTCGGACTTACTTTTTTGGCTTGTGAAACCTACTTGTTGGTAAAAGTCTAATAAAGCTAACCGGGGATGAACTTTTTTCTTGTCAACCTATTTTTCGGTAAAAAATGTAGTAAAATGAGGGATAAAATTCTCTTTTCTCAGCCTTTTTCGGTAAATTTTAATGATTTTTTCCTTCCTATTTTCATCCTCCCACCAACTTTCTATGAATTCATTCATCCCCCACCAAGAAATCCTAGAACCGCCACTGACTGTATTATATATAGTGATTTTGGGGGTATGTATAATAGTATATAAATATATATATATATATATATATATACAATATACCCCCGGCGCTACGCCTCTGACCTACGACAAGCAGCTATTACGGTAACACTACGAAAGCGCTATATAAATTTACGAGATTTACTTATTCGCTTAATTATTTACCTGCGTTCACGCTCGCAGTGACTGCTTATTTGCGGTTTGTCGCTGGGGGCAAATAATAAGACAACAGCGCCTCTGATCTATCGTAAAAGCAAATGAGAGAGACAACAACGACGTAGGCTACACCGTATCCACCACAGAGCCAGTTGGCTTTCTCTTAAAGGCCCTAATACGATCCAACATGCGGAATTAAGGTTCGCCGCTGCACTGGACGCACCGCCGGGGAAATATCGTCGTGCGTTTGATCGGTCCATCTATTCCGCCTGATTTAATTCCGGTTATTATTATGTACCCGTCTTCCAACGGGACGTCCATTATTTCTTGTCGGGGCATCTATCGGATACCTTGCCCCCTCGTCGTCGACGGGCGATGATGAAGACCGGTGGAAACTGCTGCATAACGCTGATCGCCCGACGGCCAATATAATTCGTCATCTTAGCCATCGTCTGTGATCTATGCTACTTGTCCGGACGGCTCCTCCTCCTCCTCTTCTTCTTCTTCTTCTTCTTCTTCCTCCTCCTCCTCCTCCTCCTTTGCCGTTCCGCCTTTAATAACCGGACATTTGCGGGCAGAGGAAGAAGAAGAAGGAGGATGGGGAGCTAGCACCGAATCAGCGGCGTAGCCAGGAATTTGATTGGGAAGGCTATAAATCTGGTATAAATTGGGGGCTATAAATCTTAACTAGTCCTTGCTTAACTAGTCATTGCTATTTCAACAACCACATAAAAACTTTAAGGTAGGCTGATTTTGGGAGTATTATATACCGATATTATAACGTCCCCCGTCGCTACGCCGCTGCTCGGAATACAGTGAAATGAATTTGGGGAGCGGAGAGGAGTGGGGGTTTGATGGCGTCCGCCGTGGGAGCTCGACGGAACGGCGTCTGGAGATGTTATCCTGCGGCGCCTGCGAGGACAGAGGTGCCTCCAAAGGTGAGGTGCTGCCCATCAACTGTCCCCCTCCTCTGCCTCAAATGGACGCTCTGCGACCGAAGATAGACTAATGTGCGGCGATTAATTACGATAGGACGGCGATTTGGGGGCGAGCAAAGCAGCCATCGATCTCCGAGTAAAAGAGGAAATAAGACTTTAAAAACAACGGCGCCGATCGTTCGAACGAGGGACTTGGGAGTCCTAAATCGAACGACCCCTTGAGGCGCTGCGAAAATTGGCCCTCTCCGAGTTTCCGTAATGCTGCGCAAGCGACGGTTTGACAAACAACGTTTTCTATAGATGGTGCTGGAACTTCGGCTCCTCCAAGTTAAGCTGCGAGGTTTCATTTTGCTGCTTAAGACACTCGCTGGCATTGACTCCTATAGGCCTAAAGTCGATTCGTGCAACGGCCCAATGGGCATCAAGAGAATGGTCTCAATTTACCGTCGAATAGTCAAACGCAAAGAATTTGGCGACAGTTGGCACGTAGGATAATAATAATATTGATCTCAATCTTTCGGGGTTCTCGACCGATTCAAATGACTGGATCCGAGAAGGCATTACAGACATCAAACGAGATAATCCTGCATTATAAAGCCAGGAGTGGCAGACCATGAAACTGTTCAAACTTCAAAGTAATAACAGTGCAAATTGCGCAGAGGGCGTGTTTCAGTTAGAAACACAATATTAAAAACAAAATAACAGCCTTTAAAAGTTGACAGCACAGATTTCAAATCGGCAAAGCGTACTATTGAACGTGCATAAATATCAAAATAACAACAACAACAATAATAATAATAAGAACAACAACAATAATAATAATAATAATAATAATAATAATAATAATAATAATAATAATAATAATAATAATAATAATAACAACAATAATAATAATAACGGTAGCACAATCACAAGCATTTAATTAATTTTAAATTAATTTTACTTTTAATTCTAATTTTAAAATGATTTTTAAAATGGAGTTTCGACTTTAACCGACGTTCCTCATTAAAACCACAGAAAGAACAGCAACCGAAACTAACAATTTTTGGTTCCCTTTTGGCTCATCAGTCGCCACCCACCTACGTCTCCCACCCAGACAAGTTCCCACCCACCCACCGACACACTGGTCTTATGCAACGACTCCAACGAGCATAGCAATAGATTAGACAATGATGCAGTTTAAGGGCATTTCGTTCAGTTGGTGGAAACGAGAATTCGTAGTTAGGCCTAGTCACCTGCGTCCAGTCTGCCATCATCATTTCGAGAACGATGGATTGCACCGATGCCGCTGTTAGAGACGACGACGACGACGACGACAAAGAATACTGTAGCGATGGTCCAGGTAGTCATGGCGGTGGCTTTGAAGTCACGATCCATAAGAAGAAAAACTGACCTACCGACGAATATGTAACGCCTAATGTACACAATACAGTGATATTTCCTAATATTGACAAATGTTCTGTATTGCAGTGATCTCTAATAATAATTGTGATGAATATGCTAAGTTTAGAAAAAAGGTTCTAACCACCACAGAAAACGAAAGAGACTTGGGGTAATCATAATAAATCATCCATAGAAGTATGAATCCATCTCAACAATGTATGAAGGCAGTAAAAAGGGCAACAGAATGTTGGGAATGATGAAAAGGACAAGAGTGAGTCGAGACAAAGAGATTATCGTAAAACTATATGTCATTAGTAAGGCCCCATCTAGAACACCGCGTACCGACATGGAATCCATTCTCGAAAAAAGATATAGAGCTTTTAGAAAAAGTGCAAAGACGAGCAACGAAGATGGTCAATGGATGCCATAATTTAAACTATGAAAAAATACTTCAGTATTGTGGAGTGACAACATTAGAAAGGAGAAGAGAGAGGGGGATTTGATTGAAACATACAAAATAATGACTGGGAAAGTAGATGTGCCATACGATCGATTATTTACATCGGCGCACTATAGCAGCAC